>CM077156.1:186556853-186589353 GCA_039583875.1 Platanthera guangdongensis | reverse complement strand
GCTCATTGATATTGTTTTTTTCTCTGTCTTCCCATCGGTTCGCTCATTGATCCGCTTAATGATTTTGTGTTACCAATATTTCAATAATCGATCTACATCTGGAATCTGGAAAAGGTGTTTCTCCCATCGATTCGCTCATTGATATTGGTTTTGCTCCTGTCTTCCCATCAGTTCGTTCATTCATCCGCTTAATCATTTTGTGTTAGCAATATTTCAATAAATGGGCTAAATCTGGAAAGAAATATGTGAGGGTTCTGAGAAATCAGTGAGAAGATGCGATTCAAAAAATAGCAACAATTTCTCTATGAATTTTTGCACCGAACTGATTTAACCAACATAAAAGCAGCAATTTCTCTGTGATTCACGCTTTCATTCACATTTAGGATTTGATTTTCGTTCTTTGTTTATAGTTACATTTTTCATTTTAGGAGTTACATTTACGATTTCTTTTTTATTTTCGGATTTCGTCTAAAAGATTAACCTTAAGATTCCTATCAATATTGTCTATTGGTAGATCCACCATGTTTAAATGCTGATAGCATCTGAGAGCACGGATGGGGTAAAGGTCCCGATTATGCATGATTAAGGAAAACATTTAAGTGATCGGATGTTGATGTCAAATATTACATCTCATTCAAGGATTACCAGCAAAAATGTTGCCCCCCCACAAAATTTGTCATCGCCGACAAAATATGCCGCTCTCACTACAATTGTCGCTCCACGTCCAATATGTTACCCCCACAATAAATGTGTACCCACGATCGATGTCGCATCCACCAAAAATGGAACTATCATCACAAATGTCGCACTCACGAAAAATGTCGCACCCACGATAAATGTCACATCACGACAAATAACACCCCCTACGATAAATGTCGCCTCCACGACAAATAACGCACCGCTGACCAATGTCGCCTCAACGACCAATATCACCCCTATGAGAAATGTCGCCCCCACAACAAATGACTTCTCCACGACAAATGTCGCTCCCACGACAAATGTCGCTCCCACGACAAATGTCAGCATCCATGACAAATATCGCCCCCACGACAATGTTTCCCCCACGACATTTGTCGCACCCACCGAATGTCGCACCACGACAAATGTCGCACCCCCGACAAATGTCGCCCCCATGACATATGTCACACCCACGACGAATGTCACACCCACGACGAATGTCGCACCCACGACAAATGTCGCCCCACGCCAAATGTCGCACTCACGACGAATGTCGCACCCACGACGAATGTCGCACCCGCGCGACAAATGTCGCACCCGCGACAAATGTCGCACCCACGACATATGTCGCACCCACGATAAATTTCTCCCCCACGACATATGTCGCACCCACCCATGACATATATCGCACCCAGGACATATGTCGCACCCACGACAAATGCCCCCGGGCCGAAGGCCCGTGCTTGTCACTCGTATATATTATATATATATATATATATATATATATATATATATATATATATATATATAATATATATATATTACTAATCTAAAAAGAAATACAAGACCTATAAATAGCCATGAATTAAAAATTCATTGAATAAATTTGACCGTTGGATCAACCCGGGATCCAGATTTTTTTTCCTAAATGCTAATGTCGCCGCCGACAACATTATCATTTTGCTCGTCCAGGAGGACGGGATTGCGAGAGGTGCCGCCCATTTTTTTTTATTTTTAATTTTTATAAATATATTATATAAATATAAATTATATTATATTATTATTTTCAAAAAATTTTAAACCACTGCGGCTGGGTACTGCCACACGTTGGGCGGGGGAAGCCCGTCGTCGGCGGGCGGGTACTGTGACGCGTAACCATCAGACCGGAGGCCTATGCCTGTCAAAATGACCGTAAAAAAATCTCGATCAATATTGCAATATTTATTTGGTCAAAAAATATATTTTTATAGGTAAAAAATTTATTTTCTGCCTCTTTATTTTTATTCATCACACACACTCTCTCTCTTTATAATATTATATTATATTATATATAAATAATAAGCTTTTTCCCTCTCTCATTCTCTCTCATCTACAATCTCTTCCTTCTCTCTCCTCTCTCTCCATCTCTTTCTCTCTCCCGCTGGTGGCACCACGCCACCAGACCACTACCACCCTCTCTCTTGAAATTGTTGCTCGAAGCATCCGAGGGGATCTAGGTGGAATCCCCGACCCGTTGCCCCTAGGTGGAATCTGCTTAACATGCCGACCATAAAGGCTATGTCAGGTCTTGTGCAGACCATAGCATACATGAGACTACCAATTAGTTTAGCATAATCTAACTGTCTAATCGCAGCTCCATCATTGAGTTTCAAGCGATTATTATAGTCGTAAGGTGTCTCTTCTACTTTACGTTCACTGTACCCCCACATGTCCAACAAGAATTTTATATAATGGCTTTGACTTAGGGAAATGTCATTTTTCACAAAGCTCACCTGCATGCCTAGGTAAGTTCATCGAACACTGAGTTTGTCGATCGCTGATTCGTCAAACTCAGGTAAGTTTGTCGAACGCTGATTCTGTTGAGCACTGATTCGTCGAGCTGTGCTAAATTCGTCGATCTCAGGTAAGTTTGTCGAACGTTGAATCTGTTGAGTGTTGATTCGTCGAGCTGAGCTAAATTCGTCGAACTCAGGTAAGTTTGTCGAACGCTGAGTTCGTCGATCGCTGATTCGTTGAACTGGGCTAAAATTCTTCGAACGTCATTTAACTTAGAAAAAAACTTTGTCTTGGGCAAATCTTCGGCCGCTGCTAAACCGAATTTCGGGAATTGCGCCAATTCGACTTAAATGGGCCGCGTCCTTTCAAAATGACTCATTTAAAGTAATATTAGGCGGTCCAATGTCAGGCCGACACATGGCTAGGCAGTTACCCTAATTTCTCACTATAAAAAGGGACATGCGGAAAACCCTAGCCTTATTTTTTATCACTTTGCCGAGCAGTTGTCTCTGCCAATCCTGACGAAACTAAGAAGCCACCGGGGTCGATTTTTGGAAGAAAATATTCTCCTTCCCTCTCTTCCGTAAAGAACAATACTAGCAAGGGAAAGATGCCGCCAGAAGAGTGACGAGATCCATGGCTGGAAACGCTGGAACCGAAGTGAGCTTCCTACCCTCTCCCTTGGTGCTAGATCTCTAGTTATTCCTAGGAGAGATATCGACTCAAAAGAGTCTTGATTCGTGAGGAGAAGTCTTTCTTAGGAGAAGGCCATGCTAGGGCTTGTGCCTAGAGATATGATGTCTTCGACCACTCTTTCCTTCCATGAGAAGATAGAGACTTGGTTTCGTGAAGAAAGTTGACCTTTTGAGGTGAACAAGGGTGGAGGAATTCTGGATGTGATTTGAGAAGTTTGGTTGGGGGAAGAAGACGAACCGACGACGTTCGTTCTGCTTTAAGATGTGCGCAGAAATCTACTTTCTGTGCACAACAATCTTCAAGGTTATTTTCGGACACGATGCGGCCCAGATCTGGGCTTTCGACTAAATACGAATGTCGTTGCCCTTGAAAATACCTTTCCAACGAGTGGTTATACGCCTTCACCGAATTTCTGTAGCCTCGGAAATCCCCGTTGAAGTTGCTGTACAGTAATCTTTTCTGCACCAATAATGTTGAATTGACTTTGAATTTGGTCGGAGAGACAGTAGTACAACAACGTTAATGTTTTGATAAATTTAGTCTGTATGTATTTATGATAAAATATTGTTAAAGACATTCGTTGGATAGATCCTTAACGAAGGGTAGTGGACAAATGAGTTGACGGGTTGAGATTGTAGGAATGGTTTAAATATGTGAATCAATAAGGACGTATTGGACAATGATAATGTGTTAAATAATGATGAGTTTGGCTTGAAGATGTTGTCACCGGTCGGGTACTGTGGCGCGTGGCGATCAGGCCAGAGGCCCGTGCCTGTCAATCATGCATTCTATGATGGTGAAATTGTTTATGTCCAATCTCACTAGAGCAAAAAAAAAACATGCCAAAGGGAACCTAGGTCAACCTCTGGTAGTAAAATGGAAATTTTTTATAGGGCTGCCTTTCTTACCAGAGAGGAGGGGCTTCTGCCCCAACATCGCTCCCTTTCCACCGCAATTGATTCTCAATGACGCTACAAATAGTTGATAAGGTAAGAGAATAATAAAGCTAAAAATTATATATTTTTTTGATAACTCTTAAGGCAAAATTGACAAATCAGTCCTTAAACATTGGGTATTTTTACAAATCAGTCCATAAACTTACAAATGATTCAAATATGTCTCTAAATTATTAAAACAATTCTATAATGATCCCGAAGTGATTTTCATTATATATATATATATATATATATATATATATATATATATATATATATATATATATATATATATATATATATATATATATATATATACAACTATAACAAAAATAGTTTTGACATGAATTTTAAATTCATTGAAGTCTTTATGACCGTTGGATCTGTCCTGATATTTTAGCAGTCGTCAGATCAAACCACCCCTCCCTCTCCACTTTTTTATAGGTCTCCTAAATCTACTAAGGTCGTCCTAAAACTAATACTTTAGAAATAATAAATTCAAAAAACACATTGAATGGGCGGGCTGCAATAAAGAGAGAACCAGGCGGGCTAAGAACAGCGGCAATCAAGTGTCGTAGACTTGCTCCTCTACAGTAGCCCAACCAATAAATGCTATTTTTCAAACAGGTAACACCATTTCTTTAATTTATTCCAAAAAATATATCTAACTCACGGTGTGAGACTAATTTACGCAGGAATTATTAAATATCAAAAAAAAAAAAATACGCGCTTGCGGAGCCTAGAACTACCAACTACTTACATAGATTCCGAAGCTTTATCCATCAAGCCACAAAGGCATTTACATATTTTTGGGCACATTAACTGTTTTTAAACTTTAAATCGCTGGAATTTATTTCTAACTCATAATATCTCCAGCTAAATCCTTTACTTTCAATAATGTCATCACTGATGCCAGCCCATATCTCAAAATGTCATTCTAAAAATAACTACCAAAAAATATTTGTTGTTTAATTTTTTATGCATGTTGCACTATTTTAGTAAGCGCAAATAAAATTTTGTATGCACATTGCACCCATCGTTGTTACTTCCCGCCTCCCGCCGGGGAGCGGGCGAAGCCCGCCGGGGGGCAAAAGGAGCGGAGGCCCCCGCCGTCATGGGCCGAAAACTGTCGCGCGGGGCACGAGGGCCGGAGGCCCGTGCCTGTCACTCGTACTATTCTAAAAAGTTATATGGCGATCTGCCGATAAAAATGAGTTCGAAAATAGGGAAAAAAACAAGTTCTGTCGGATTGGACTATTTTGATCCCAAGGCATTGGATATGGAGCTGCAAATAACGCATTTTGTGTGCCAATAAAAAAATCCCTCACTCTCTCCCTCTCTCCTAAATCCCGACTCTCATTCCCGCTCCCCCCGCAAACTCACGCCGCTGATTTCCCTCTCTCCTCTCCTTAATCAGGCGATTGTCTTTTTATGCAGTCGTCCTCTCTTCTTTGTTCTTCTGTAGGCTTTGTCCGAAGTCAGACCAGAAATTTCAGCAGTGTGGACGGTGTGGATAACGAAGAGCGCAAGTTTATTTCCCGAATTATCCCCACCGCTTTACTATTAAATCTGAGAAGATCAGATATAATAATTAATAATAGAAGGTTATGACGGTGAGTCGGTGACTCGGCGAGAGGATTTAAAAGCCCGGCGTGACTCCCATTCTCTTCCTCCATCTCAGTTCATAATTATTCCTTTCTTCATCTTCTTTCTCGTTCCGCTTTCATTTTTGATGTTCTGCCATTAATAAGCTGCTCCTGTACCGCGTTTCTTTCACCACCATGATCATGGCCCTCGCCAAGCACAGGTCCGCCGCCGAAGTTGTCGATCTTTTTCGCGATATGATGGCCGCCGGTGTCACCCCGAACGAGGTAACCTTGGCGGTTGTGACTTCCTCCTGCTCCCGCATCGATATTCGCGCTGCCTGGATAGCCAAGGTGGTGCACGCCGCCGCAGCGAAGTGCAGGCTCGACGGACTGCTTCTGGTTCACGGGTATGCCGTCTGTTCAAACTACGACGACGTCGAAGCCCTCTTTGTTGTGATGCCGGAGAAGAGCACCGGTACGTGGAATGTGTTGATGAAAGGATATGTGAAGGCCGGATGCATCAAATCCGCCAGATCTATTTTCGGGAGGATCCCGGAGAAGGACACAGTCTCCTGGGGCACCCTGATCGATGGGTATCTGCTCGCAGGCAGCTTAGAGGCAGCTTAGAAGGATACAGTCTCCGGTGTTGAAGTACTTTGGAGGAGGCGGAGGAGGCGGAGGCGGAGGTAAATTAAAAAAAAGAGTTTATATTGACAGCCCTTATATGATTATTGGCAGCGCAAAGATAATAACAGACCAAAAAATGACTATTGACAGCCCGATTGATATTGGTAGTCCAAAAATTAAGCTTTTAAAAGACATTTTTAGGAAAACTGTTCAACATGAAAGTTGTAGATTTTAACGAGATGTACAACTTTTATGTGGAACACTTTTTCTAAAAATGTCGTAGCAGGTCTATTTTCAAAAGGCGCGGAATTCGGGTGAAACTCGCATAATTTCGCCCGGATTCCGTGCCTTTTGAAAAAAAATCTGGTATATGGCATTTTTAGAAAAAGTGTACTACAACTTTCATGTTGAACACTTTTTCTAAAAATATCATATATTAGATCTTTTTTCAAAAGCCGCGTATTTCACATTTTGGGCTGCTATTAGCGGCCATATTATATGTGTTTTTTATTATTTTGCCGAGCTGTCAATAGCCAAAGCTGGGCTGCCAATATAAATGCCAAAAAAACTTAGGACTATAGCACATTTTAATAAATTGTAACCATAAAATTTTACAATTTTAAAAAATTAACGATTACAAATGCTTCTCATAAATGGTTCTAGGACTTTGTTTCTTTTTCATCATTATTCGCACTTTGTGCTCGTAACAGAGACGTGGTCTATCACCCTAGAGGAATCATCTCACACCCTTGTAATTTCCAACAATATAGTGGATTATGGCCGAAACAGATCCGGTCACGTGTTTTTCACCATTTCAGGATTTTTCACGCCAAAAAAGTTTTTTGTCATTTGCTGATGTTTTTCTTTTACTGTTTGCGCGTCCGGTCCAATTTTGAACTAATGCGGTTTGATTTTTCGGATCGAGAAAAAACCGGGTGACTCGCAACAATTATAATTAATCGTTTAATTCGTTTAAAATGAATATAGAAATCTCAACAATTAATTTTAAAAATTCTATTTATTATTTTAAAATAATAAGATTATTGTTTTAATAATCAATCATAACTTATTATTTAATTAAACCCTAAAGGCTAAAACACTTTATTAAACTCACACTTGCATTATTTATTTATTTAATATATAATCAATAGAGTCAATTCGCATTATTAAAATAAAATAGTAAGAATAAGGCACATTAAAAAAATTATCTTAGTAGGGTTTTGACCCACCCTCTCATGAGGGGAACTAGAGTATGACTCATTGGATCACTATCCATCTTCACTACTCTCCATCTTGACTTATATTGTGCAAGCAGCCGTGCACGGGAGACTCCATGCGGGGCGACGACATTGGTCGGGGGCGGAGACATTTGTCGGGGGAGGCGACATTGGTCGGGGGCGGCGTCATTGGTCGCGAGCGGCGACAATAGTCGGGGGCTGCTACATTGGGCGGGGGTGGGGGCACCGACATTGGCGAGGGCGGCGACATTGGCGGGGCGACGAGTAGGGGAATAGCAAAAAAAACATGCAAATGAGTAAGGAATAAGAAAATTTATGATCAAATGATAAAAAAAAACCATGCAAATGAGTAGGGGAATAAGAAAAATGAGGGGTATTTTGGCATTAAAAAGTTACACCATGGCTGAGGGGTATTTTGGGGAGACGAATGTTACACCATAACTGTTTTGAAGTTTGCTTATAGTATAAAGATTAAGTTCTATTTTATATAACATTAGGTTATATAATCAATGTATACATTACCTTATATAACGCGCACTTGCATTATAGGGTTTTGAACCCACCCTCACAGGGGAGGCCGTGTCGGGCCAGCCCCGCGGAGGGCCGACCAGGGCCGCCCGTTCTCGGGCGGCGGCCCCGCAGCCAGCCCTAGCAAGAGCCGACCGAGGCCGCCCGAATCCGGTCGACGGCCTCGCAGCAGTCAGTCTAATGCCTATATTTTTCCTTGCAACAATCTATCAGCAGATAGTATAGACATGTGCACATGACACAATAGCCTGACCACCCTACATGTCAGTTATGTTATTTTGAGAAGGGGGTATTTTTGTTCTTTGTATTGACCATAATTTCTCCTATAAATATAAAGAGGTTAAAGTTTTCTCTTTGGTGTGAAAGAGAGACTTCGGAGTTGTAGAGTTGTATTATGTATTGACTTTTTCTTTTCTCCCCCATCGGTTGTTGTAGCCAAAAATTGACCTTTGTGGAGTTCAGGGTCCCCAAAGAGGGGTGACCTCACACTTACTACACTCAGGAGAACGTCACAGGCAAAAAGATCGAGAAGCTAGGAACAGACCCTCGGCTCTAGCGCGGAGGTCTCACCTCACACCCGGAAGACCTTAGAAGTCTCCCCCTCCCTAGCCAATTATGTGCTTGGTGTCTTGGAGGAAGAAAGTAAAGGGATTTTTGTGCCTGAAATGCAATGCTCTCCAAGGCAACCTCAAGGGTTTATTTATAGTTTTCCAAATCACATGTACCAAAAGGTCAGAAATACTGATGAGTCCGATTTATATAGGGTTTTTCGAACTCATCTATGCTAGTTTTCACACGTTTGCACTTCACTTTTAGTTCTATATCGTTCATATTTCATCTTGTCTATATTTCCATAGGAAGTGCACACTTTGGCCCGTGGTTGTGTATTTTTGTACTTTTATTGTTTGTACTCCTTTTTATGCTCGTCTGGAATGTCTGCACATATCAGTGCTGGATTTAGAGGTCGTGTGCATATTCCGGGGATGTTTTGAAGCAGGAATACTGTGCACGATCATCAGATATAGTGCGCACGACCACTGGTTGTGCGCCGATGATCGTGCGCAATGTACCCTGATTTCCAGAATCAGCCTGGGGCAATCGCACGACCACTGGACATAGTGCGCACGACCACTGGTCGTGCGCCACTGATCGTGTGCATTGATTCCTCTTTTCCTGGAGTCCTGTCAGGGGTAATCGCACGACCATTGGACATAGTGCGCACGACCACCGGTCGTGCGCCACTACTCGTGTGTGTTATCCCAGTTCATCTTTGTAATCTGCCATGCCAGTGCGCACGATCACTGGACATAGTGCGCACGACCAATGGTCGTGCGCCCATGATCGTGCAGATTGTTCAATTCTGCTTTCTATAAATATGCAGGTTGCGCCCTAATTCGAGAGATCACTCATTTTTCTCTGCCGTTTTCGTCTCTGAGGAGGGATTCCGCCGTCCTCCTTCAATCTCCACCCTAGGGAAGTGCTTCGGGCAAGCTTTCACTGCCAAATCCAAGCCGGAGCTTCCTCTCGGCCTCTTCCATCATCTCTTGGGCTAATTTCAAGCTTCAACGCCATAGCCATCAAGCAAAGGGAAGCTTGCAACTTTTGTCCTCTATCGTGACACGAAGAAGACGGGCCATTGGAAGGTGGTGACAACCCTTCTCTATCCCAGACGCAGTTGAGGACCGAGCTTGGACGCAGATTGACAACCTGAAGATTCCAACCGTGAATCATCAGCAAGACTTCAGATTCGGTCGATCTCTTGCCTTGTTCTTCCTTTATTGTTGTTTATGTGTTGTTGTAAACTTTATTTATAGATGGTGTGTGCTTATTTTTAAAATGCTTTTATTAAATCATGTCTTTGTGATTTGTAATTTCGTATATTTGCTTGAGGTGCGCCATATTCCATCCACCACCATCCACCCTTGCCGCACTAGCAATTGCTAGTGGCGTGCGTAGCGAAGAGGTGCTCACGACCCTCATTCCGTCGTTCTAACCACCTCATCCGAAAGCCTACTCGTCCATCTGCCCAGTGATTCGGTGCATAGCGACCCGACTAGTCTTCCATCCCGCCTGGCGAAGCATCGCATAGCGGCGTTGCATAGGAGTAGTTGTTAGCCTTTTATTTTCTTTTTCCGCAATTATCAAAACCCCCACCATTACCTCCGACCTAAGGACTTCAATCTCAAGTCCTCCTCGAAATTAACTTCATCTTACTGCGTTCTTTGAGAGATCGATACTTGGGAAAACTCGCCCATTTTATATTACTTGTGCGACCGGTTCACTGCCGTGATCTTTAGCATAAAGTTTTTGGCGCCGTTGCCGAGGAACACAGTCGTGTGAGTTTCTGGAGAGGGAGATGTGAGATTGTCTTCCTTTTCCTTTGTAAATCGCTTTTGTTTGTTATATTTTTGTTTTGCCTGCCTTTTTCTTGTTTGTTTAGGCAATTACAATAATATATTGTTAGATTTAGTAATTTGCACAATTTATTTTGAATCTGTTATTTCGACACCATGTGGGGATATTCGTATGCCTAATGTCGTTGGTGTGGAAAACCTTCCCACACTAGTCATGAATGCCCTACGAGAGATATTGAATGTTGAAACCAGAAACCTGGTCTCTCGTGGAGTTCGTCCCTCGGGGAAGGGGTGACCTCACACCTACTACACTCGAGAGAACGTCACGGACCAAAGGATCAAGAAGCTAGGAATAGACCCTCGGCTCTAGCGCGGAGGTCCCACCTCACACCCGGAAGGCTACCTGAGCACTTCCCCTCCCTAGCCAATGCTCGAGCTAGGGTGCCTCGGAGGAGCTCTCTCAACTCTACCAAGAAGAAACCAAGGGAGGAGAAAGCAAGAAGAAGGAGAAGAAGATGAAGATGAAGTCCCTCTCCAAGGCACCCAAGGGGGTCTATTTATAGTTTTCCAAAACCCCTTGGACCAAAATGACCGAGATACCCTCACGCCCAAAAAGCCTTGGGCCAATAGAAAACATCCACGCGGGGGGTAAAGGGGGAATTCCCCCCCGAGGGCAAGAAGGTAAAACTGCAGCGGGCAAGGGCGAGACCGCAACCTCCGACCGGTCTCGCCCCGCCAGGCCGCCAAGCAAGAAGAGGCGGGGGCGAGACCCTGGCCCCTGGCCGATCTCGCCCCGCTAGGCCGCCGAGCTGGAAGAGGCGGGGGCGAGACCCTGGCCCCCGGCCGGTCTCGCCCCGCAAGGCCGCCGTGCTGGAAGAGGCGGGGGCGAGACCCTGGCCCCCGGCCGGTCTCGCCCCGCTAGGCCGCCGAGCTGGAAGAGGTGGGGGCGAGACCCTGGCCCCCGGCCGGTCTCGCCCCGCTAGGCCGCCGAGCTGGAAGAGGCGGGGGCGAGACCCTGGCCCCCGGCCGGTCTCGCCCCGCTAGGCCGCCGAGCTGGAAGAGGCGGGGGCGAGACCCTGGCCCCCGGCCGGTCTCGCCCCGCTAGGCCGCCGAGCTGGAAGAGGCGGGGGCGAGACCCTGGCCCCCGGCCGGTCTCGCCCCGCTAGGCCGCCGAGCTGGAAGAGGCGGGGGCGAGACCCTGGCCCCCGGCCGGTCTCGCCCCGCTAGGCCGCCGAGCTGGGGCGGCCTGCGACCTGGCGGCCTGAGGCGGTTTGCGGCGGCTTGCGGCGGCTTGCCAAGAGCGCCTTGTCCTACTAGTATGTCTTTCAGGTTCACCAAAAATTGGCCCCTAGGAGTGCAAAACTCCCAAAAAGCTTAAAAACTTGCTTACCTTGTTTTGGGCCCACTCTTCGCGAATACGGGGTTGTACACAATCCCCGCTCTTTTCGAGGTTGGCACAAGCTCGGAAAGAAACATCCAACCCATCGTATTCGCGGAGTGGAACTTCCCCTCGGGGTCAACCTGCCATGCCAGCTATGAGAGCCTGGGTGGCGAGACCTCCTGAGTGTAACTTCCCCTCGGGGTCAACCTGCCATGCCAGCTATGGGAGCCTGGGTGGCGAGACCTCCTGAGTGTAACTTCCCCTCGGGGTCAACCTGCCATGCCAGCTATGGGAGCCTGGGTGGCGAGACCTCCTGAGTGTAACTTCCCCTCGGGGTCAACCTGCCATGCCAGCTATGGGAGCCTGGGTGGCGAGACCTCCTGAGTGTAACTTCCCCTCGGGGTCAACCTGCCATGCCAGCTATGGGAGCCTGGGTGGCGAGACCTCCTCTGGGCAAAGGGACTTACTCTCCACGAGAGGTACCACCGACCCTGCCAGCTAGTGGGAGCCTGGCAGCGGGACCACCTCGGAGCAAAGGGACTTGGGCTACCACGAGAGATCAACCTGCCCAGCCAGCTAGTGGGAGCCTGGCGGCGGAATCATCATCGGAGCTAAGGACTTGGGCTACCACGAGAGATCAACCTACCCAGCCAGCTAGTGGGAGCTTGGCGGTGGAATCATCATCGGAGCTAAGGACTTGGGCTACCACGAGAGATCAACCTACCAAGCCAGCTAGTGGGAGCCTGGCGGCGGAATCATCATCGGAGCTAAGCACTTGGGCTACCACGAGAGATCAACCTACCCAGCCAGCTAGTGGGAGCCTAGCGACGGAATCATCATCGGAGCTAAGGACTTGGGCTACCACGAGAGATCAACCTACCCAGCCAGCTAGTGGGAGCCTGGCGGCGGAATCGTCATCGGAGCTAAGGACTTGGGCTACCACGAGAGATCAACCTACCCAGCCAGCTAGTGGGAGCCTGGCGGCGGAATCATCATCGGAGCTAAGGACTTGAGCTACCACGAGAGATCAACCTACCCAGCCAGCTAGTGGGAGCCTGGCGGCGGAATCATCATCGGAGCTAAGGACTTGGGCTACCACGAGAGATCAACCTACCCAGCCAGCTAGTGGGAGCCTAGCGGCGGAATCATCATCGGAGCTAAGGACTTGGGCTACCACGAGAGATCAACCTACCCAGCCAGCTAGTGGGAGCCTAGCGGCGGAATCATCATCGGAGCTAAGGACTTGGGCTACCACGAGAGATCAACCTACCCAGCCAGCTAGTGGGAGCCTGGCGGCGGAATCGTCATCGGAGCTAAGGACTTGTGCTACCACGAGAGATCAACCTACCCAGCCAGCTAGTGGGAGCCTGGCGGCGGAATCATCATCGGAGCTAAGGACTTGGGCTACCACGAGAGATCAACCTACCCAGCCAGCTAGTCGGAGCCTGGCGGCGGAATCATCATCGGAGCAAAGGGACCGAGCATCACAATCAGACCTTACCAAATCCTACATCCTCAAATGGGGAAAATAGATGAGTTACATGATCCCCCCGACTCAGCTGGTCGGGGGTTGGACTCATTACAAGATAAAATACATACAGGACTCTGCCGAGGCGAGGCTTCTTCAGGGGGTCTGGGCCTGGTGGTCGCCATCCGCTTCCTCCTCGCCGGACACTTCCATCCTGCTCAGGCTCTCCATGATCTTTTCCATCTCCTCTGCCTTGGCCAACCAAGAGATGGTGTTGACGGCCGTGACGTAGCACTGTCTTGCCATCCTGGAGTCTCCCTTGACTCTGACCTGGATCCCTCCTGAGCTGAACTTGAGGCATTGGTGGAATGAAGACGGCACACAACAGAAGGCGCTGATGAGGGGTCTTCCGAAGATGGCGTTGTAGCTGCTTGGAGCGTCAACAATGACGAACCGGCAGTTCCTCGAGACTCCTCCCAATTTTACTTGGAGTCCAACTCCACCCTCGACCTCCTTCCTCTCCCCTGAGAATCCGAACAGGGGTCCATCCGAGGCCAACACCCTCCTTGGCTCTACCTTCATCTCGTCAAACGCCTTCTTGAAAATGACGTTGACGGAGCTTCCGTTGTCAACCAAAACCCGGGAGACAGTGTAGCCTTCGATGGCCGTTTGGATGACCAGCGCGTCGCAGAATGGGTCCTCATGATCTGGCAGGTCCTTCACCGAGAAGGTGATCTTTTCCTCTGGGGGCGGGGTCTGGGAGGTTGAGGCAACGCTCCTTCGGTACATGACATGGAGGCTAGCCTTCCGAGTGGCCTCAACCCCTACTCCACCGTGGATCACTCCTATACCACCTCGAGTTCCCACGTCGACCCGGTCCTCGCATATATCATCACCCACTTCTCTGGGTAGAACCTCTTCCACCCGCACCGGCAGCTGCAGCTGGGCAGGGCCTCTCGCCCCCCTCACTTCCAAGAACTCGGGGCAGGTAGCTGTGGCGTGCCCCTCCACCTGGTGGAAGTCGCAGTACGGTAGCGCTCCTCCCCTCTTTCGGCGGGCTGGACGCTCTCGCCTGTTACCTCTTCCCCCTCCTATCGCCAAGGCTTGCTGCGGCGGGGGCAAGAGCTGCCTTGGGGCTTGCCTCTGGAAGTTATACCTCCCTTGGCCCCCATGATAGTTCCCCCCTCCTTGGATGAGAGCTCTTCCTGGACCTTGGGCAGGTCCTCCCTGCTGCCTCCAGCCTGGTTCCGGACCCTCCTGTCCTTGGAACCCCTGAGCCCTGTGATCCTCTCTCCTTCTTCCTTCCTGGTGCCTTGAGCCACCCTGCTCCTTTACCTCTGTCTCTGTCAGCTTTGCCAACTTCTTGACAAACACCGGGTTGGCCGCCTCCATGGCTATCTCCGCTGCCGCCCTTTCCATCAGCTCCTCGAAGGAAAGGGGGGCCTTCCTGGTCAAGCTCATCTTGAAGAAGCCCTCCTTCAGCCCAACAGTGAAGGCCATCTGGAGAGCATACCCTGGCATCTCCTGGACCTCCAAGATCTCCTCTTGGAACCTGCCTACGTAGCGGGCCAACGACTCCTCGGCCCCCTGCCTTATCAAGAAGATGGATTCAGGACTCCTCTTCCGCTTCTTGGAGGTGGAGAAGCGGAGCTGGAAGCTTCGGCTCAAGTCCTCGAACCCGTAGATCGACCTCGGAGGGAGTTGATGGAACCAGTCACCTTGCCTTCTCCCTCAGAGTGATCGCAAAGAGGCGACACTTGAAGGCATCTGTCATCGGCCTGATGGAGACGGCATCCTCGAACCATTGCAAATGCTGGACGGGGTCATCCTTCCCCGTGTAGTAAGCCATGTCTGGCTCTCTGAACCCCTCAGGAACGGGAGCTGAGATGATTAGCTCGCTGAAGGGTGACCCCCTAAGGGGTGGTCTCGCCACCTCCACTCGCGCGACCTGCTCGCCTTGAAGGTTGGCACTCGCCGGGCTGAAGAACAGCTCCCGGCCGGTGAGGTCTCGCTCGACCCCATCGCCCATCCTCTCCTTCCCTGGACTTCTTCCTGGTGCACTTCCTTCTCCCCCCGCTGGGGTCATCTCGCCTAGACCCCTGGGAGTCGACTCGTCGAGGGGGGGAGCTAGCTCCTGGGGGGTCGGGGTGGAGCTGCCACCCTGAGGAGCAATGCTTCGCAACATCTCCATGATGCCTTGGATGGAGGCCATGAACTCTTGCCTCCCCACAAAGGGTCCGGGGGTGGGGAGCTCGCCGAGATCATCACTACCTCCTTGACCTCCCGTCATGACACTCTCTTGAGATCTTCTATGCTGGTCACTCTCCACGCTCACCGCACCAAAATGTTGAAACCAGAAACCTGGTCTCTCGTGGAGTTCGTCCCTCGGGGAAGGGGTGACCTCACACCTACTACACTCGAGAGAACGTCACGGACCAAAGGATCAAGAAGCTAGGAATAGACCCTCGGCTCTAGCGCGGAGGTCCCACCTCACACCCGGAAGGCTACCTGAGCACTTCCCCTCCCTAGCCAATGCTCGAGCTAGGGTGCCTCGGAGGAGCTCTCTCAACTCTACCAAGAAGAAACCAAGGGAGGAGAAAGCAAGAAGAAGGAGAAGAAGATGAAGATGAAGTCCCTCTCCAAGGCACCCAAGGGGGTCTATTTATAGTTTTCCAAAACCCCTTGGACCAAAATGACCGAGATACCCTCACGCCCAAAAAGCCTTGGGCCAATAGAAAACAGCCACGCCGGGGGGTAAAGGGGGAATTCCCCCCCGAGGGCAAGAAGGTAAAACTGCAGCGGGGCAAGGGCGAGACCGCGACCTCCGACCGGTCTCGCCCCGCCAGGCCGCCAAGCAAGAAGAGGCGGGGGCGAGACCCTGACCCCTGGCCGATCTCGCCCCGCTAGGCCGCCGAGCTGGAAGAGGCGGGGGCGAGACCCTGGCCCCCGGCCGGTCTCGCCCCGCAAGGCCGCCGTGCTGGAAGAGGCGGGGGCGAGACCCTGGCCCCCGGCCGGTCTCGCCCCGCTAGGCCGCCGAGCTGGAAGAGGTGGGGGCGAGACCCTGGCCCCCGGCCGGTCTCGCCCCGCTAGGCCGCCGAGCTGGAAGAGGCGGGGGCGAGACCCTGGCCCCCGGCCGGTCTCGCCCCGCTAGGCCGCCGAGCTGGAAGAGGCGGGGGCGAGACCCTGGCCCCCGGCCGGTCTCGCCCCGCTAGGCCGCCGAGCTGGAAGAGGCGGGGGCGAGACCCTGGCCCCTGGCCGGTCTCGCCCCGCTAGGCCGCCGAGCTGGAAGAGGCGGGGGCGAGACCCTGGCCCCCGGCCGGTCTCGCCCCGCTAGGCCGCCGAGCTGGGGCGGCCTGCGACCTGGCGGCCTGAGGCGGTTTGCGGCGGCTTGCCTTGCCAAGAGCGCCTTGGGGGGAGAAATATTTTCTCCCCCTACTAGTATGTCTTTGAGGTTCACCAAAAATTGGCCCCTAGGAGTGCAAAACTCCCAAAAAGCTTAAAAACTTGCTTACCTTGTTTTGGGCCCACTCTTCGCGAATACGGGGTTGTACATTGAACATAAGCCTCAGCACACAATGCATGAGATGCTGTATTCGTACAGCCCTTCAAACACTGTGCCCCGAGCTTATGGTCAATCATCCTCGCCACATACACCATTCTCTTATTCCTCTCCGGCCCCATAAGGACCGCAGAGTAATGAGAGAAAGTGTTTGTATTGTCGTAGAACAGATCATGTTCTGAAGGATTGTGCCGAGTACCTCCGTGTTATGGAAGAGGATGATGAGCCGGACATCCGGATCATCCTGACTCCTACCCTCGATGGCACACCTTCATCTTCTGGTTATGTGTCCCTGTCACCTTCATTTATTGGAGGGAATGATGTGGACACAACCACCAGATGTGTGGCTGATCTAGGCTTTGACGTGGTTGAGCCCATCTCTCCTGTGCATACATCTCCATGCGTGGAGCCGATTCTTTGTGAGGAACCTGCGCTTGAGTTTTATCTAAGCAAAGTTCTTTCGCCTTTTGTGCATTCTACTTCAGTCGTCTCTGACAACATCTTCGACGATGCAACACAAGTTGAGGCTTGTGATACATGGATTATTTCCACTCCCATGGAGGAGGACAACCTTCCTTGTGTCGAGGATTCTCCCTTGATACCAAAGGAGGAAGTCCAAGTCTTGGTGGAGGCCTCTATGGATCCGGCTGAGCCTTGTAGCATTGTTGACATTGCTGATGATATTTTTCTACCTCAACCTTTGGGGAGTGAAACCGGGATCACTCCCCCGATTATTTCTTTATGTTCTTCGTCTCTTTTATTTCTTGACCTCCCTTCCTTATTTGAGCCTGTGCAGGTTGAATCTCCACGAGTAAGTTGGGTTGACGTTGAGCCTTGCACTCAGGCTGTCGACGAGTGCATCCTCTTGTGTGAGGAGGTTCCTACCTCCTTCACAGTGGAAGCCCTTATCATCACCTTCGCCCCCAGCGAACTTGTGGTGGACGAAACCTTGCTAGGCAAGGATTTGTTTTGTGGTGAGATGAGTGAGGACCAGGTCTCCTCCTTATCCTACTTCCTATTTCCTCTGCCTGCGAGGAGCAGGTATGATTATTTAGGCAGAGGGGTAACTGTTTTATCACCGTATCGGTACCCGTTACCGCAACGAATAATGGAACAGTTACCTGTGCATTTTTCTTTTCATAGGCCCATTAGCTAGAACATTTTCGTAGCCGAATAAGTCGTGTTGTGATGACAATAACCTCAGTACTTATCTTTCATTTTCTACATTTTGTTTTTCATGTCTATTTAGTTTTAGTAATTCTTTGTAGTTTGTATATTTTTGTTTTGTTTTTGTGGAGTTCACCCCTACAAGTATTCATGGCAAATCACATTGGCGGGGTTGTGATTCTTCGTATGACGGACCTGCTTCAGTTTTTCACGCGTCCTCTGGTATGCTCACTAGCTGAGTATTGGGTAACCTCTCCCCTTATTTCTATCTGATTTTAATTTCTATATCATATACTGTGTTGCTTAGTTTGAGTCTGGGGGAGAGCCATTATTTATTACCTTTTGGACGTGCACATCTCATGTGCATACTAGAAGCTTTTATAGTTTTATTTTGATTAGTTCATTGCACTGCACACCACTGCACCCACTTGAGCGCGTGCTTAGCTGTTAGTGTACCGCGAGTTAAACTCATTTCTTCGTTATATTTGGGAAAATTATGGTGCTGGCTTAGGATTGTGAGACAGAGTAAAATGTTGACCTTGTTGTGTTTCTAGTCAACTGCTCTCGTCTTGTGTAAAAATTCGAGTAGATTTAATTTTTCTGTATGCTTATGGTTTTATACTTTTCTATTTGCATAAAGATCTTTTTATTCTACTCAAAAGTTGGTGAATCCGGTGTGAATCAAACGGTAGTATAGGAATGTGTGTAGCCATCACTAGACTTATTTTGCTCAAGTCGGGAGGAAGAATCATCTTTCTCGGTGGCTAAGAACTTGCCCCAAGCTACTCTCGAAGCATGAGTATTTGGTTAGCATAGCGTAAGTGTGTTGTAGGCCATCATTTTGTCCCGGTTGAGCTTTGTACCGTTCCTAACGTCATATCCTCGCTAGCTCTGTTGTGCCTACCCTTCTTTTGATTCAGCTCCACCTTCATTCACCAAAGCCCCATAGCCTATCCTAGTCACACACCCAAGTCGAGTTTAGTGTTTTATATTTTCATGTTGGGATGTGATGTGGTTTTGTTATTTGTGAAAATGTGGAAGTGCTCCCAAGTTTATATTTGCTGAATTGTGAAAATAAAATGAAGAAAAAGAAAAAAAATGAAAAATATTTGTAAAGACAAAAAAAAAGTGAAAAAAAAAGTTTAAATTGAAAATATTTTTGGAAATGTGATTATATTTGTAGTAGGCAGTGCACACACCCATATGTTAAAAGTTAAGTCTAGAGGTATGGTGTACCTGCATATATTGTGGTTAGCGGTTGGATTCTTTTTAAACTAGCTCATTTGGGTTAGGTGCATAGCCTTTCTTTTTATCATTGTTTACCTCACCGTAACACAAGCCCCGTGATTATCCTAAAGTCCTGCGGATTTGCGCTTGAGTCTAACTAGTGCCGTGGAGAGAGTGTGAACGGGCAAGCGTATGGCCCCCGACATTGGTGGATTCCTTTGGAGGTAATCCTGAGCCCCGATCTTTGGCAAAGCTCACCTTAGTGGCCTGCCTACTTTCTTCCTATGCGTGACCGGTTGATTTACTGTGATTCTATTTTTGACTAGTAATAAAATTTTGATACGCATTATGAAAAAATAAACTATTTTGCATGCTTAGAAATTTTCTCTATTGTATTTTTACGCACGCGAGCATGGGACTTCGCATGATACTTTATTTTTCAATTTATTTATTAGCTAGTAATTTTCTCTATCTGCTTAGATTTTGTTTGCTCGGGACGCGCAAACAGTTAAGTCTGGAGGTGTGATGAGTCCGATTTATATAGGATTTTTCGGACTCATCTGGGCTAGTTTTCACACGTTTGCACTTCACTTTTAGTTCTATATCGTTCATATTTCATTTTGTCTATATTTCCATAGGAAGTGCACACTTTGGCCCGTGGTTGTGTATTTTTGTACTTTTATTGTTTTTACTCCTTTTTGTGCTCGTCTGGAATGTCTGCACATATCAGTGCTGAGTTTAGGGGTCGTGTGCGTGTTCCGGGGACTGTTGAAACCGGAAACCGGCCTCTTGTGGAGTTCGACCCTTGGGGAAGGGGTGGTCTCGCGCCTACTTTGCTCCTGCAAGAAAAACAACGAAAGAGACAAGAAAGAACAGACCCAAGGGCTCGGCAGGGAGGTCCCACCACAAACCCAGAAGATCTCTGAGCGCTTCCCCTCCTTAGCCAAGAGCCGAGCTAAGGTACCCTCAGAGAACACTTAAAAATGAGAGTAAGGAAGCACTGGAAGCGTGTCCTCTGAGGTACCCCTTGGGTCTTATTTATAGATTTTCAGAATCTGAACTGCCAATAACCAAAAGAACTGACCTGGAAATACCTAAAAGCCCCTGGTTGGGCCTGCCAACAGCCAAACTCCGCTGTTTTGAATAACTATGCGCAGTCCAACCTGGTCTGCCAACAGCGGGGCTCCGCTGTTCTGAGTAGCTATTCGCACCCTTAGGGGTCAGCTCGCCTCCAGTTTCCCCGCAGGAGGCGGGCACGGCCTGGCCTCGCGGCTCGCCCATCCTCCCTGGGCGAGCGCGAGACGGTATGGGCGAGCTGTCCGTCTTCTGCCGGGCGGACCGACAGCCAGGTCGCGTGCGGGTTGGGGTTGGTTCGCCCGCGCTGGTCTGCTTTGGCCGAGGATTCCTTGCGCGACCTGCTCGCTCGCCTGCCGGCTCGCTCGCCTGAAATGGGCGGGAGCGAGCCAGCCCTTCTGCCGCTCTGCTCAACCTTTCTGGCGGGACCCGCCCGCCGGACACGGGGTTGTACACAATCCCCGCTCTTTTTGAGCTTGAATCAAGCTCGGAAAGAATCATCCAACCCGCGTGTTCGGCGAGCACTGTGCTGAGCTGGCAGGGAATCTTTTGGTGGCCCCCACTGTCCGGCTATAAATACATACCGCTGACCCCTGTAGGAGGCTCCCCAAATCCCTTTACTTTCTCTGAGCAGACTTTTGTTTTTCGATGCCGGTTAGCGAAGAGGTGCGAGCTCGCCTGGCGGCAGCGGTCCTGCAGACTTCAGGAGGAGGCCCTCGAGGCCGCCCCATGGCTAGTTCGTGGATCCTTCGGCCCTCTCTTCAGGCCGGCGAAGGGAAAGATTGTTAGGCGTTCTCTGGCGGGTGACTGCCCGGCCTCCAGCTCGGCGGCGGGTGCTGAGGTCGTCCCCGGGGTACGTGGCCTTCCGCTGATTATCGCTATTCCTCTGACTCCCTGTTTTGCAGGTAATTCCCTGTGAGGAGGTGGAGAACCGGGGAGAGGATCGTCCCCCGCCTCCGTCGCCTGAGAAGATCGCGAGTTCCCCAGGTCTGGATCGCCCACCTCCGGAAACTCCCTGTCCGGCGGTCTCCCACGGGCTGGGGAAATCTCTTGAGACCCTCGAGGGAGGGAACTTTCAGGGTCGGCCGGGCTCTTCTCGCCCATCTGTCGGTGCGGGCGACGTGCCAACCCCTGGTGAGCTGGTTTTTATCGTCGGCTTTGTCTCTTGCTCGCTCATTCTGACCCCACCCCGCTTGCAGGCTTTCACAGGGCCTCTCCTGAGACCGAGATGAGCGAAGGGTACTCGCCTCCGCCTGACGTGGACAGTGTTTCTGACTATCTGGGCGACCCGACCGATGCGGCGGGGATGAAGAGGCAGGTGACGCGGCTATTCCAGAAACACACACTGATGCTGCAGGAGATCATGAAGAGAGTCGATGACGACAAGACCGAGACCGAGGCCCGGCTCGCAGCCTTGGAGGGCCCTCCGCGCGAAGCGGAAGACGACGATGTCACCTCGCCGGGCGTGCATATAACGCGAGCCGAGGGGCATCTTAAGAGCGCCGTGGAGCAGGTCAGCCTGGCTCAGCGGGAGCTGGTGGCGGTTCGCGATTACCACGATCCCCGTGTGCCGCCTCGGTCGGGAACGAAGAGGCGGCACAAGTGGAAGTGGGTCGAGTACTGACCCAGTTGTTTGCCCCTCGCTCGCAGGATACAGCGGGGTTATCGTCATTTCACAGTTATCTTGTATCTGTAATTGCTCGCGACTCTTTTAGCCCGCCTATGGGCCTAACTATTTTGTTGCTGAGATGTATTGAAATTATCGTGCTGCTTTTCTTTTGTCTTCTGTGGGCGGGTTAAGGGAAAGGTCCATTCTTCCTTTTTCGCTGATCGGGGCGAGGGCGAGCCGAGGAGCTCGCCAGACGGGAATCTCCCGTCTCGCGCGGAACGGCGTGCGGGTGCGGGTTGGGGTCGGTTCGCCCGCGCTGGTCTCCCGCGGTTGCAGCCGGGCGAGAACCGTGCCGGCTCGACCTTTGAGGTGCACTCGCGCGCGGGAAGTCGAACCGTCGGATTAATTTTTGCTATCCGCACCCCATCTTTCGGCGGGAAGTTTCCCGCCCTCTCTCTTTTCCTATAAATAGGCCTTGCCGGCCCTTATTTCTCCACCGATTCCAAGCCCTCCAGCTTCCTGTTCCCGCGGAGTATCGTCTGTGTTCGCCTTCTGGCTTTTTCTCGCGCGTTCGGCCGCGACTCGACGGGGATGGGTGGAGGCGGCGGCGACGTGGACGGCCGAAGCAAGTGCGCTTGGACCTTCTCCGAGCATGATTTCCCTCGCGCCGTTATCACAGAGCGCGAATACTTGGAAGCTCTAGGCGACCATATCCCAGCCGGGTTTTCTGCGAGGCGACCCGAAGAGGGGGAGAAAATCAACGACCTGTCTAGGGATGAGCTCGCCATCCCTCTCGCTCACTTTGAGGTAGGCCTGCGACTCCCCCTGTGGCCCGAGGTGCGCCAGGTGCTAAAATACTTCGGGGTCGTCCTGGGCCAGATGACCCCGAACTCCATCGCCGTCATGATGGGGTTCGCCTGTTTCCTGCGAGAGGAGCGGGTGGAGTTCAGCCTCGCAGTGTTCCAGAAGCTGTTCTCCTTCAGGGCGAATCGAGACGGGACGGCCTACTTCTCCAGCGCCCACCTCAAGGTGCGGGAGACAGTTAACAAGAGCCATAACTGGCTGAAGAAGTTCCTGTTCGTCAAGGGGGACTTCGGCAACGTTCCCTTCTCGCCGGTGCAGCTCAGCGAGGCGAGCTACCGACCACCCAGCCTAGGCGGCCACGAAGCTGATCTGTGCGCGTTCTTCGCTGGGAAGAACTTTGAGGTCGCGTTCCTGCGCTGCCACCTTGACGACCTCGCTGCTGTCCCGCCGGGGGGAGGTTTGTCACTCGCCGCTGTTATACCTTATTCCCTTTCTTCCTTTATCTCACCCCTTCCTTCTGTCAGGCGAGCGCGACATCCCTCTTCACCCTCCTTACGAGAGCGCTCGCATTCCCCCCGGGGTTCTAGCCCGCGCGCAGGCTGCGGATGCCGCCCAGCGCGACATCCCATCGGTCCCGGCCAAGAAGCGGCCTGGTGGCGGACAGCCAGTCCCTCCGCAGAAGGTGGCGAAGACCGCGGATCATCAACCCGCCGCGAGCCAGAGGAAGGGCAAGGCCCCTGCGGTCCTACCGGCTGAGGGTCCCTCGCCCCCGCGGGTTGCCTCAACCAGCGACTCCCCGGTCGGGGCGGCGGGCACCTCCGCGCCGCAGGGTGGGTCTGAAGCCGCTGCGGAGCCGGTGCCGAGAGGGCATCGTAACTTCGGCTACGGCGAGAAGTACTTGGACGAGCTTGGCGTCCCGCTCCTAGCGTGGGACAAGGAGTCGAACCGCGCGACGATCTCGACCCTGCTGCCGAGCTGGATGGAGCAGGATACCATCGGCGGGGAGGCGCACAGCCTCTCCTTTGGTCTGTACTCGCGCGAAGACGCCGCCATTTATGACAAGGAGGCGACGCGAGTGCTGATTCATGAGAGCGCGCGGGCCCAGCTGCGCGGTCTGGAGCTGGCTCACATGGTGGGGAGGCGCTGCACCCAGGTGGAGCGGAACGCCGCGTCCATCCAAAAGATGGCGGATGAGAAAGAAGAGGCCCGGAAGCTCGCCCAGGCGGACGCGGACACTCACAGGAGGCGAGCCGACGCGGCCGAGGAGACCCTCGCGCGGTACCTGGGCGGGGTGGTACGTGCTCAACCTGAATCGCACTCCCTCCTTTTCGTGGACACAGCTCACGATTATTCCTATTCTTTTTCCCCAGGACGCGGCGACGGCGAGCCGGATGGGTGCCGAGATCGCCACCCTTGGCCAAGAAAAGGCGGCGCTGGAGGCGCGGGTACGCGAGCTGGAGGCCGCCGCCGCTGTCCCTCCTCCAGACAGCAGGGTCTGCCCGCGCGAGCATCTCTCCGACTACGACCTAGAGGTGCTAATGCAAAATAACGCGGCCAGCGCAGCGAGATACACGATGCAAACGCTGCGGCGCGCGGATCTGCTTACGAGCGAGGCGGCGGGACTCTCGGCGAAGGACGTGGTGCCGGCGCTGTTTCTTCCCGTGCCGGAGCCTGGCGACAAAAACTTCCAGCCCATTTAGGATTTCTCGACCCAGATCCCGCGCCTTCCTTGCCCTTTGTAATTTACTTTTCAGATGAACATCATTATGTATATGTCTGTTTTGAGATGTATGCGCGGGTTGCGCTTATACTTCGTATTCTTTAGCTGTTGCTCTTTTTATAAGTGCTCTCTCGCCCCCCCCTTTTTATTTCTTCCAACGCTGTTATTGCCGGATGGCGCGACCTGCCCCTGCGGCCCGGCTCGGGCGAGGTGGCTGTTTGCCCACCGAGCGAGGCGAGCCGGTTCGTCCCTCGAGCGAGGCGAGCCGGCTCGTCCCTCGGCCGTATGCCTAATTCTCTGCGGGCTCTCGCCCAGGCCTGTGTTTACTCGGCCGCCTTTCCTGGGGCTTGAGGGTGGGGCTATGCTAGGCCCTTTCTCCCTTTTCTCTGACTAACTCTTGTGATTTCGACCTGCTGCTCATGCCTTTCGAGTAATTCCCGACCTCGCCGGCTAGGTGGGAATCCGACAACATGATTTGTTCTAGGTTGCAGGTTATCGTCTACTAAGCCATTCCATCGAGTGACTTCCGGCCCTGCCAGCTAGGTGGGAGCCTGGCAGCGGGATCTTCTCGAGGCTAGGGATGACACCGAGTGACTTCCGGCCCTGCCAGCTAGGTGGGAGCCTGACAGCGGGATCTTCTCGGGGTCCAAACATATTCCATCGAGTGACTTCCGGCCCTGCCAGCTAGGTGGAAGCCTGGCAGCGGGATCTTCTCGAGGCTAGGGATGACACCGAGTGACTTCCGGCCCTGCCAGCTAGGTGGGAGCCTGGCAGCGGGATCTTCTCGGGGTCCAAACACATTCCATCGAGTGACTTCCAGCCCTGCCAGCTAGGTGGAAGCCTGGCAGCGGGATCTTCTCGAGGCTAGGGATGACACCGAGTGACTTCCGGCCCTACCAGCTAGGTGGGAGCCTGGCAGCGGGATCTTCTCGGGGTCCAAACACATTCCATCGAGTGACTTCCGGCCCTGCCAGCTAGGTGGAAGCCTGGCAGCGGGATCTTCTCGAGGCTAGGGATGACACCGAGTGACTTCCGGCCCTGCCAGCTAGGTGGGAGCCTGACAGCGGGATCTTCTCGGGGTCCAAACATATTCCATCGAGTGACTTCCGGCCCTGCCAGCTAGGTGGAAGCTTGGCAGCGGGATCTTC
Source organism: Platanthera guangdongensis (assembly GCA_039583875.1). Classification (NCBI taxonomy): domain Eukaryota; kingdom Viridiplantae; phylum Streptophyta; class Magnoliopsida; order Asparagales; family Orchidaceae; genus Platanthera; species Platanthera guangdongensis. Next base: position 186,563,778 of record CM077156.1, on the reverse strand, counting down.
TCGAGGCTAGGGATGACACCGAGTGACTTCCGGCCCTGCCAGCTAGGTGGGAGCCTGACAGCGGGATCTTCTCGGGGTCCAATTACATTCCGATTTTCTGAGCAAGCTAGACACGACAATCCTGGGGGGGAAGAGAAGAAAGATTTCATTATAACAAATCGCGTTGCTTACAGGTGCTTAGGGAAAAAACCTCTTCATGTCGTCTCCACTCCAGGTGAGACTCAGGGTCTCACCCTCTACATTTTGGAGCCGATAGCCCCCTGACTTCAAAGCTTCCTTCACAATGAATGGCCCCTCCCAGCTGGGGTTGAGCTTCCCCACGGATGCCGACCTTCCTGCCGCATCCACCTTCTTCAGCACCAGGTCCCCTTCTGCAAATTGCTTGACCCTGACATGCTTGTCGAAGTATTTTGCCATCCTCCTCTTGACCTCCTCCTGTCGGATGGCCGAGAGGTCCCTCAACTCTTCCACCATGTCAAGGGAGAGTCTCAGCTCCTCCTCGTTCTCGGCTCGCCATCCCTCTCGGCCCTCTTTGGCCGTCCCGACTCGCGGCGTTTGAACTTCAAATTCTATGGGGAGCACCGCCTCGCATCCATGGGAGAGCTTGAAGGGGGTCTCCCCTGTGGCCGTGTTAGGGGTGGTTCTAAGGGCCCAAAGAACAGCGGGGAGCTGCTCCACCCAGCTCCCCTTCAAGTTTTCCACCTTCTTCTTGAGGAGATTGACGATGATTTTGTTCGCCGCCTCCACCTGCCCGTTGCTCCTGGGGTGGTGGACCGAGACGAATCTGAGGTCGATCCCGAGCTGCTCGCAGAAACCGGTGAACTCGGCGCTGGCGAACTGAGGTCCGTTGTCTGTGACGATGGCCTGGGGCAGCCCATGGCGACAGATGATCTCCCCCCAAACGAAGTTCCTGATTACCTGGGAGGTCACCTTGGCCAACGCCTTCACCTCCATCCACTTTGAGAAGTAGTCGATCATCACTAGGAGGAATCTTCTCTGGCCGCTGGCTTGGGGGAACGGTCCGACCAGATCCATTCCCCAGATTGCAAAGGGCCAGGGGGCCGTGATACTCTTGAGCTGTTGGGCCGGCTGTAGCTGGAGGGGGGCAAACAGCTGGCACTTATGACATCTTCTTGCGAACTCCGCGGCGTCCCGGCCCAGGGTGGGCCAGAAATACCCCTGCCTGACTATCCTCCCCTCCAAGGTCCGACTCCCGGAATGACTCCCGCACTCTCCAGAGTGGACTTCTTCTAAGATCCTCCGCGCCTCACCCTCGGACACGCAGCGGGCCAGCATCCCGGAGAGGGTCTTCCTATACAGCTGCCCGTCTTTAAGGAGGTAGTAAGCGGACTTGTGCCTCAGCTTCTTCTTGTCCACTCCCTCCGGATATTCTCCCGTGGAGAGGAAAACTATTACTGGATCCATCCATGAAGGCTGCCGGTCGATCTCCATGAGCTCCCCTTCTTCGATGGAGGGGCGGAAAAGGTCGGTGATGGTGCCCCCACCCGGGGGCCGTGCTTTGCTAGCTGGTCGGCATGGTCATTCTCTCCCCTCGGCACGTGCCGGATGGAGAAGGTCTGGAAGGTCCCGATGACTCCCTTCACTTTGACCAAGTATAACTTCAGAGCGGGCTCCCTTGCTTCGAACTCTCCGTTGATCTGGGAAGCCACCACCATGGAGTCGGTTAGGACCTCTACATCCAGCACCCCCAGCTCCCTGGCCAGGCGCAGCCCCGCTATCACTGCTTCGCACTCGGCCTGGTTGTTGGTAATGGGGAAATGCACCACCACCGTCTGCTCAATCTGAGTCCCTTGGGGGCTCTCTAGAACTACTCCTATCCCGAGTGAATGCCTTCCTGAGGCTCCATCCACCCTCACCTTCCAAGGAGTCGGGCAAGTGAGCTCCTCCTCTGCTACTTCTACCACGTAGTCGGCCAGGAAGTCGGCCATCGCCTGAGCTTTGATCGAGAGCCGCGGAACGAAGGAGACATCGAACTCGCTTAGCTCCACCGACCACTTGGCCAGCCGGCCTGAGTGCTCCGCCCCCTCGAAGATGTTGCGGAGAGGATGGTCGGTCACCACTCGGATCGGGTGCGCCTGGAAGTAAGGCCGTAGCCTCCGAGCCGAGACGATTAGGGCGAATGCAAGTTTCTCCAAGATTGGGTATCGGAGCTCGGCCTTCCTCAGGACCCGGCTGACGTAATAAATGGGGAGCTGCCTCTTCCCCTCTTCACGTACTAAGACGGAGCTCAAGGCCTCTGCCCCGACCCCGAGATATAAGAACAAATCCTCACCCTCCTTCGGCTCCTGGAGCAGCGGGGCTTGTGTTAGCTGCGCCTTGAGGGCCTGGAACGCCTCCTCGCATTCCTTAGTCCATTCGAACCTCTGGCCTCCCCTCAGCGTTTTGAAGAAGGGGGAGCACTTCTCCCCTGCCCGAGATAGGAAGCGGCTCAGTCCTGCTAGCTTCCCCGTCAACCGCTGGACCTCCTTTGCATTCTGCGGGGACCCCAGCTCCAGGATAGCCTTGACCTTGTCGGGATTCGGCTCGACCCCCACGGGGGTGAGGAGATGCCCCAAGAACTTCCCCCGGCTGGCCCCGAAAACACACTTAAGGGGGTTCAGCCGCATCTTGTATCGGCGCAGGGTGGCGAACGTCTCCTCCAGGTCCCGGAGGTGGGAGTCCATGTCTCGGCTCTTGATCATGAGGTCATCCACGTAGACCTCCAAGTTTCTCCCCCTTTGCTTCCTTGAAGACCCTGTCCATCATTTTTTGGTAGGTGGCCCCGGCGTTCTTCAGCCCAAATGGCATCATCTTGTAGCAGTAGCAGCCGTCCCCTGTGATGAATGAGACATCCTTGATGTCCGGGGGGTGCATCCTGATTTGGTGGTAACCTGAAAAGGCATCTAAAAAACTCATTACAGAAAAGCCGACGGCTGAGTCAACCAGCGCGTCGATCCGAGGCAAAGAGTAACAGTCCTTAGGACAAGCTTTATTAAGAAGAGAAAAATCGATACACAATCGCCAGCGGCCGTCTCCTTTTTTAACCATCACAACGTTTGAGACCCAGCCGGGGTACTGAATTTCGGATACGAAGCCGGCTTTGAGAAGCTTGGCCACCTCCTCCCTGATGGGTTCCGCCAGCCTGTCCGCCGTGGACCTCTTCTTCTGCTGGACGGGGCGTGTTCCCGGGTCCAGGTTGAGGCGGTGGCAAGCCACATCCGCGTCAACCCCCGGCATCTCCGCGGCGCTCCAGGCGAAGATGTCCACGTTCTTCTGGATGCACTCCAGCATCCTGCCCTGGTCCTCCGGGGTCAGCCCCCCCGCTGACGCGGATCCTCTCCATCCTGCCTCCGCGGGTGAGCACTTCCAGCTCCACCACCTCCTCTGCGGCCTCCAGCCTGGACTGCTCCCCCCACCCTTCGGCGTCCCCTTCCTCCGGAACGGGGACCTCTACCTCCATCTCCCCTCCTACGGCCCTCACTTCGGCCACTTCCTCCATATCTCCTCCTTCCCGCCTTCTCTGCGCAGCCCTTCACTCCCTACTCCTCCCTCCTGCTCCCTGCTCGGCCTCCTCCATCCTCCGCCCCATCTCCTCGGCTCCCTCCTGCCAGGAGATGGTGTTCACCGCAGTGACATAGCATTCCCGTGCCACCTTTGGGTCCCCCCTAACCCTGACCTGCACCACATCCATGTTGAACTTCAAGCACTGGTGGAATGATGAGGGGACGCAGCGGAAGGCGCTGATCAGGGGCCTCCCGAAGATTGCGCTGTAGCTGCTGGGGGCGTCCACAATGACGAACTTGCAGTTTCGGGACTGCCCCCCCAGGGTGACATGGAGGCCGACTCCTCCCTCTACCTCCTTCCTTTCTCCTGAGAACCCGAACAAGGGCCCGTCCGAGGCCAGCACCCTCTTAGCTTCCACCTGCATCGCGTCAAACGCCTTCTTGAAGACGACGTTCACAGAGCTCCCATTGTCCACGAGGATCCGAGAGACGGTGAAGTTCTCGATGGCGGCCTTGATGACCAGCGCATCACAGAACGGATCCTCGTGGTCCGGCATATCACTTCTGGAGAAGGTGATCCTCTCCTCCGGGGGCGGGGTTTGGGATGTAGAGGCGACGCTCCGCCGATACATGGTGTGGAGGCTTGCCTTGCGGGAAGCCTCAATCCCCACTCCCCCGTGGATCACCCCGATCCCTCCTCGGGTTCCCACATCCACCCGGTCTTCGCAGCGATCCTCCTCCGCCCGAGGCAGGACCTCCTCGATCCTCACTTCCTGCCGCGCCTCCTCCTGCTGCTGCTGCCGCCCCCTGTTCCCTCTCATTTCCAGGAACTCCGGGCACGTGGCTGTTGCGTGCCCCTCTTCTTGATGGAAGTCGCAGTAGGGCAGCTCCACCCTGAACTCCCTTCTCCTCCTTCTCATGATCCCCCTCCTGGCTCCCAGAGCTATGGCCATGGCCTCCTCCTGATCGGGGAGCCGGGGCCTCTGACCTTGCCTCTAGCCCGGTGGGTGAAACTGGTCTTGTCTTCCCTGATAGTGACCCCTTCCGAAGTTCCCCCTCTGTGGCCCCTGCCCCTGCCACTCAGGCCTCCAGCCCAGCCGACGGTCGGGATCCTGGTGCCCCCACCTCGGCGGCTGCTGCCATTGGGGCTGCCTCTGCTCCCTCTGCTCCCTTTGCCTAAGCTCCCCCCTTCTCTCTTCCTGTCCTCTTCCTCCCTTCGACTCTTTTTCCTCCTCAGTCGCCCACCTGGCCAACTTCCTTGCAAATTCCGGGTTCGACGCCTCCCCGTCGACCTCTCTCGCCGCCCTCTCCATCAGCTCCTCGTAGGAGAGAGGGGGAATCCTCTTCAGCTCCATGCGGAAGAAACCCTGCTGCAGGCCCAGGGTGAAGGCCATCATCAGACTGTGGCCCGGCATCTCCTGGACCTGGGTGACCTCCTCCTGGAACCGATCCACATAGCTCCCCAACGTCTCGTTCACCCCCTGCTTTATGTGGAACAGGGACTCAGATTCCTTCTTCCTCTTCTTTGAGGTAGTGAATCTCAACATGAACCCTCGGCGCAGGTCCTCGAAGCAATAGATGGAACTGGCCGGCAGCTGGTGGAACCACTCCCTTGCCTTCTCTCGGAGCGTGATGGCGAAGAGACGACACTTGAATCCGTCCGACATCTGACGGATGGAGACTACGTCTTCGAACCACTGGACGTGCTGAACCGGGTCTCCCTTCCCGGTGTAGTAGGTCATCTCGGGCTCCCTGAACCCTTCTGGTACTGGTGCTGAGGAGGCCAGCTCGCTGAATGGGCTGCTTCCAACCGCCGGGCGAGCCGGCGAGTCCCGCGAGCCCAACTCGCCGAATCGGCCTCGGCCTGCCGAACCGGGGAAGAGCTCGCGCCCCGAGAGCTCGCTCCCCGGCCTTCCTCGGCCACTTCCTTTCCAGCTCGCCGACCAGGGGCGTCCTCGCCCAGAGAGGGGGCGGCCGCGATCTGGGCTGCCGGAGTCGAACACTCGGCCCGCACGCCGAGTGCGATCTTGACGAGGTCCAGCACCTCGTTTCTGAAGTATTCAAACATCCCTACTGTCGCGAGAGGCGGGGGGGGGGGGGGGGCGGCGAGTTCTGCCTGTCAGATCCTTGTCCTCCGTCATTGAGCTCGCCGAAGCTTTTCTGCACTGACCACTCTCCACGCTCACCGCACCAAAATGTTGAAACCGGAAACCGGCCTCTTGTGGAGTTCGACCCTTGGGGAAGGGGTGGTCTCGCGCCTACTTTGCTCCTGCAAGAAAAACAACGAAAGAGACAAGAAAGAACAGACCCAAGGGCTCGGCAGGGAGGTCCCACCACAAACCCGGAAGATCTCTGAGCGCTTCCCCTCCTTAGCCAAGAGCCGAGCTAAGGTACCCTCAGAGAACACTTAAAAATGAGAGTAAGGAAGCACTGGAAGCGTGTCCTCTAAGGTACCCCTTGGGTCTTATTTATAGATTTTCAGAATCTGAACTGCCAATAACCAAAAGAACTGACCTGGAAATACCTAAAAGCCCCTGGTTGGGCCTGCCAACAGCCAAACTCCGCTGTTCTGAATAACTATGCGCAGTCCAACCTGGTCTGCCAACAGCGGGGCTCCGCTGTTCTGAGTAGCTATTCGCACCCTTGGGGGTCAGCTCGCCTCCAGTTTCCCCGCAGGAGGCGGGCGCGGCCTGGCCTCGCGGCTCGCCCATCCTCCCTGGGCGAGCGCGAGACGGTATGGGCGAGCTGTCCGTCTTCTGCCGGGCGGACCGGCAGCCAGGTCGCGTGCGGGTTGGGGTTGGTTCGCCCGCGCTGGTCTGCTTTGGCCGAGGATTCCTTGCGCGACCTGCTCGCTCGCCTGCGGCTCGCTCGCTTGAAATGGGCGGGAGCGAGCCAGCCCTTCTGCCGCTCTGCTCAACCTTTCTGGCGGGACCCGCCCGCCGGACACGGGGTTGTACAGAGACGTTTTGAAGCAGGAATACTGTGCACGATCATCGGATATAGTGCGCACGACCACTGGTAGTGCACCGATGATTATGCGCAATGTACCCTGATTTCCAGAATCAGCCTGGGGCAATCACACGACCACTAGACATAGTGCACACGACCACCGTTCGTGCGCCACTAATCGTGTGCATTGATTCCTCTTTTCCTGGAGTCCTGTCTGGGGTAATCGCACGACCATTGGGCATAGTGTGCACGACCACCAGTCGTGCGCCACTACTCGTGCGTGCTATCCCAGTTCATCTTTGTAATCTGCCATGCCAGTGCGCACGATCACTAGATATAGTGCGCATGACCACTGGTCGTGCTCCCCGTGATCATGCACATTGTTCAATTCTGCTTTCTATAATATGCAGGTTCCGCCCTAATTGGAGAGATCGCTCATTTTTCTCCGCCTTTTCGTCTCCGAGGAGGGATTC